>CM044552.2:27725756-27733256 GCA_024416835.2 Perccottus glenii | reverse complement strand
GCAGGGTTTAGGTAACAAGAGCACATATTCTTCATGAATAAAGAACAAAGCTCAGCTCAAAAATATGGATCTTCTGTTCTGTTCACTAGACTTTAGAAACAATCCAGTGGTGCATAAAAATATACTACAGGTCCACTCTCTTTGGAGTTAATTTAACACTTCTGAAAGTGAAGTAATGGAAAATAGATACTAATAATGTTTACATGATTCATGCCCTTACGTACTCCATACTCCACACACGTGGCAAATATAAAAATATCAAATGAAAACTATAAAAATCATAATCTAGAGAAGCCCAGTTGACCTGCATAGGTATTGTTATTGTTATTTATGCTGTTAGGCAGCAACACGGCCAGTTCAGTTCTCTCCAGGGCATGTGAGCAGAACAGGATTATGAGGTAACTTATTGGCATTTTCTCATGCAAACGGACCTTTCATGAGGAAAACTGCTCCTGCACCGGCTGATCTAAATGTCCTCCAGGAAAGACAGTGGCAGGTTTAACCACTGTATGTCAGCAGCAGAGCAGATTTTACCTCACCGTGATAGAAGACAGACAGCATCTCTACAGCTACTCCTCTGATAAAGACATTAATGCAGAGGTTGTTTGACAAGGCTTCCCGCCTCCTGTCTGTACATAGAGTATTTACAGAACAGTCTATTGTGAGGAGTGTGTACAGCAGGGGGCTCAGGACATATCTCTGGGGGAACCAGTGTTGAGAGTTCTGATGTACGTATGAGTTCTTGCTCACCAGATGAGAGAGAGCACAGTGTGTGATAAATGAGACCCCATCCAACACAGACTGGTCCTCTACTGATAAAGTAATGTTGTGTCGTTTATGTGGACTTTAACTGTCCGTTTTATGACTATTGGAGTGAGGGCCAGGGGACAATAGTCATTCATGCTTTTCACTGCTGTTTTGGGGCACAGTCTCTCAGAACGCAGCCTGACAGATTGTCTGGACCAGTTACAGTGTGGTGCTGTGTAATTTTCTGCAGTGTCTGCAGGGGGGGGGGGTTATAATGATTGTTGTTTTTTGTTTTTATTTGAGGTTAGTTTTAACTGAGTGCAGAGGTGCAGAGGAGATGATCATGGGCAAGGGGGACAAAAGTGTAAAAGAGCAACAAGGCAATAATGACATCCACACAGATAATAACAATAATTATTATTATAAAAATAGACCAAAATTATGTATTAAAAAATATGAATATCTATACAAAAATCAAAAGAACTACTAACCTTTGTCCTTATTACATCCACCTCAGACATACTGAGGGGCTGTTCACCAGGTGGAAAAGATTGTTACGGTTAGAATTCTTTTGATTGTGATGCTCTTTGTGGTCATTAACAAGCTCCAACGGTTATTGGTGGAGCAAGCACAGAGTAAAAGAGTTTTGCTGGAGAGTGACCACACTGTGAAGCAGCGGCCTAGCCTGTCACTTGCTCTATTGCATTCAAAACTTTATTCAGCCTGTGTCTGACGTGTGCCGTATCAATTAGACCATACTGGCAGGAAAAAGCATGAAAGACATGAACAGCTCTGAACAGAACAGATCTGAGCACCCTTAATATAAAACATCCCAGAGCTAATGATGCATAACTTTGTAACTACACACAGCATCTGCAACCCACATAGCTATGTTAAGAATTTCATGTGAGATGTAAATGTTTTTATAACGGCTTAGTGCTCTTACCAAGATTATCCACTGCTCTTATTTTCTATTCTTATATTCCTTTAGAAAAAGGCCAAAGTGCTACTGGTGTTGTTCTACAGTTCTTCCAAAACATTGGAGCTGTAGCCCCCCCCCCAATTCACACTGAAAGCGTCTCACAAGCGTTGCGTGAGCGTCATGTGTTACTCACGTCTGCTTTAAAAGTTCACACCAGAAGTGTCAGCGTCGATGCTACTGCTCTGTCTGTGGAGCTACCTCTCTTTTGACGACTTCATGATTACTTTTGTGATATTCTTGCTTCTTCAAATGACTAGGCTACATTATCTACTCTTATATTATGTTAGTTGCACTAAATTGTATTTTTGTCCTTTAGTTCAAATGAAAAGTTATGATATATTTATGGTTGTTTTTGCTACAATTGAGCTTGCTGTGATCAGACAACACAAACTACGCAGTGACGCGACGCTGCAGTGACGCGACGCTGCAGTGACGCGACGCTGCAGTGACGCGACGCTTTGAGGCTGTTGACTCTAAGGATGTTGAGTCTGTTCACTCTGGGGCTTTGTGGGTGTTGACTCTGAGGATGTTGAGTCTGTTCACTCTGGGGCTCTGTGGGTGTTGACTCTGAGGATGTTGAGTCTGTTCACTCTGGGGCTTTGTGGGTGTTGACTCTGAGGATGTTGAGGCTGTTGACTCTGAGGCTTTGAGTCTGTTCACTCTGGGGCTTTGTGGGTGTTGACTCTGAGGATGTTGAGGCTGTTGACTCTGAGGCTTTGAGTCTGTTCACTCTGGGGCTTTGTGGGTGTTGACTCTGAGGATGTTGATTCTGTTGACTCCGAGGCTTTGAGGCTGTTGACTCTGAGGCTTTGAGGCTGTTGACTCTGAGGCTTTAAAGCTGTTGACTCTGAGAATGTTAGGGCTGTTGAAACTGAAGCTTTGAGGCTGTTGACTCTGAGGCTTTGAGGCTGTTGACTCTGAGAATGTTAGGGCTGTTGAAACTGAAGCTTTGAGGCTGTTGACTCTGGGGATGTTGAGTCTGTTGACTCTAAAGCTTTGAGGCTGTTGACTCTGAGGATGTTGAGTCTGTTGACTCTGAGGCTTTGAGGCTGTTGACTCTGAGAATGTTAGGGCTGTAAACACACACTGAAGCTTTGAGGCTGTTGACTCTGAGGCTTTGAGTCTGTTGACTCTGAGCCTTTGAGGCTGTTGACTCTGAGAATGTTGAGTCTGTTGACTCTGAGGCTTTGAGGCTGTTGACATTGAGGATGTTGAATCTGTTGACTCTGAAGCTTTGAGGCTGTTGACTCTGAGAATGTTGAGTCTGTTGACTCTGTGGCTTTGAGACTGTTGACTCTGAGGCTTTGAGTCTGATGATTCTGAGGCTTTGAGGCTGTTGACTCTGAGGATGTTGAGTCTGTTGACTCTGAGGCTTTGAGGCTGTTGACTCTGAGAATGTCAGGGCTGTTGACACTGAAGCTTTGAGGCTATTGACTCTGAGGATGTTGAGGCTGTTGACTCTGAGGATGTTGAGGCTGTTGACTCTGAGAATGTTGAGTCTGTTGACTCTGAGGCTTTGAGGCTGTTGACTCTGAGAATGTTAGGGCTGTTGACACTGAAGCTTTGAGGCTGTTGACTCTGAGGCTTTGAGTCTGTTGACTTTGAGGCTTTGAGGCTGTTGACTCTGAGAATGTTAGGGCTGTTGACACTGAAGCTTTGAGGCTGTTGACTCTGAGGATGTTGAGGCTGTTGACTCTGAGGATGTTGAGGCTGTTGACTCTGAGGATGTTGAGGCTGTTGACTCTGAGGATGTTGAGGCTGTTGACTCTGAGGCTTTGAGGCTGTTGACTCTGAGGCTTTGAGCTGTTGACTCTGAGGCTTTGAAGCTGTTGACTCTGAGGTTTTGAGGCTGTTGACTCTGAGGCTTTGAGGCAGTTGACTCTGAGGCTTTGAGGCTGTTGACTATGAGGATGTTGAGGCTGTTGACTCTGAGGCTTTGAGGCAGTTGACTCTGAGGCTTTGAGGCTGTTGACTATGAGGATGTTGAGGCGGTTGACTTTGAGACTTTGAGGCTGTTTGACTCTGAGGCTTTGAGGCTGTTGACTCTGTTTGCTTTTGCAAAATGAGACGTCTTAAGACCAAATTGTGGGGGTCTCTCTCGTCAGATGTGTAAACATAACTGAAGACTTTGAGCCAGGACTTTTGTCCACAGTTTAAGTAGAACGTTTAATCCAGTTTCCCCAGCCTGTCTCTTTACTAAGATGATTGGGCCTAAATCATCTGATGATCTGATTACTTTGGCATGGAGACATTTTTAACAGCCGAGTAAAGACAAAATAGAAAGATCACCTAAACAGCCTCTAAGGCACAAAATATAATGTGAAAGCTTGTACTGCCTTTGGAGATAGTAATAGTTAATACAAAGTGTATATTGTTCAGAAATCTGTTTTGCAGCGCAGCTTAGCGCTGATTTTAAATATGTTCAAATTTAGAGCAGCACCAGAGTTGGTGTGGGATTTGAGCGTACTGTACACCCATGTTCAGATTGATAAATGCCAGTTTTGTCATGAAAATGGGCATTCACAGGGTTTGTACCTTCACTTTATACAATTTTTCACTGTAAAATAAAATATATTGATAAGGGGGTATTGTGAATCCTGTGATAATATTTTAAGCATTTTTTGAGTAGCTATATTAAAGCACATAAATACTTATAGGCTTTTAAAAATGGAACATAACAAACAGAAAGTTGCTGAACACAGCAGAATAAACATGAATGAATGTGTAAAGTGTAAAAAGACAGAGGAACATCCGGGGTAGATGTCTTTGCTCACTGCAGTCCCAGTTCTTGCTCCAGAGCACTTGTAGATCAGCCAAGTGTGGCGCTGACACTCTGAGCATGTCCCTTCAGAGCAGATGGCCCCACAGTCACAGCTGATGTTTCACACATGACTGGAGCACACCATGTCCTCCACACTGCTCCACACACAACAGCACAGTGGCACGCTCACACTCAGGACGCCAACAGATTGGCATTGGCTCACTCTTTCAGGATAAAACTTACAGATTTCACTCACCACTCGGTGTATTCTATGGTTTACACTGAGAACATTCACTATTACCTGCACAGTTTCATTAAGCTTGGTCAAAGTTTACATGCACAAGAGGGAATCAGCTTAGCTCAGCTCCAGTATGAACTAAATGATCAAGATTTGATTGCTCGACTAAGACAAATTAAAAATGAATTTGATTCCAGTTTGACTCAGACATTTATTGTATTTTAAAAATGCTTTTTTGTCTTCTTTTTGATGAATTAAGTAACTGTCCATAGCAGAAATATTTTTTCGAGTGTCATGTAAACAATTAGATTGACAGTAAGGGCGTACTCACACTAGGCACGGTTGCCATGAACCGGGCCCGAGTACGATTGTCCCCCCTCCCCACTCCCCCTCTGGCCTGCACTCACATAGGGTTTCAGGATTCGTGCCGGATTATGGTGCGACGGTTTCGGGATAAACAGGAAGAGCGGCGCTCTCTGAACACAATGGAGTCCATCGCTCTGTTTTATTTGTGGATAATTTTGTGTCGTTTGGTCCACGGTGGTCCACAGCCCTCTCACAGCCTGTTGTTAAACAGATTTGTCGCCTTAGTGGCGCGAAAATTTTCACGTAATCGTGCTGCTCGTATGAGGAGGTTTGCAAGGTACCAGCTGAAGTGCAGCAAGGACTTTGCAGCTTTGATTACGGACTACAGTTCCCGAGAGTTTTTGCCAATTCATCCTTGTTTGAGATGGTGTATCTTTCAGGAGGAAAGTTTTCATTACATACTTCTGTCATGCCGCTACTACATTCAGTGCATGTATAATTATTGTACTTATTAGTTTACTATGACTTATTTTTGTGCTGTTGTCAATAAATTCATATTGTTCATTTCAAGAACAGTGCAGGAGTTATTTAATAACACACAAAACATAAGATGATGCCGAAAAAAGTTTTAATCATAAACTCAGGAGCACTTCTCACATGAAAAAAAAAACAGTACTTCACAGAACACAACCATGTGCAGTGGTGAAACAAAATAGGCTACCTTGTGTGTGTGGTGTATAATTTATGGAAGTGTGTGGTATATATTGTAGAGGTTCGAGGTCGAATTATAAAGTGTAGAGGTTTGAGGTAGTGTTAGGTTAAAGTGCATAGTAAATATATGCTACAGTATATTAAACTATATTAAACGGCACTAAATACTGTGCCCGCAGTTTTTTTACCTTCTCTCTACATTGCTCGGCAGTTCTTTGATATCCATGACCAAGAAGATAGTCACGGATTTTTCTAAATATATCAGAGTTTTTATGAGTTTTGTCCAGCTGCTCCTGTATGCTCTCATCTGCCCAAATTTCCAGCAAGCATTTCCCCTCTGCCGTAGACCATGTTGGTTTTGGAGCGTCGCAAAACCGTGACGTCATGCGTCCTGTTCCATGCTCCAGCACGGTTGGCGCTCACACTACATGCGAACCGCGCCCGAGCCCAACTGAACCGTGCTCTGGCCCACCTCTTCCAAGCGGGCCAGGGCCTGCTAATCGAGCCGCGCCCGGGCACGGTTCGGAGCACTCACACTAGTCAAACGAACCGCGCTTTGGTGGTCAAACGCGCTCGGGCACGGTTCAAACTGGCTAGTGTGAGTAGGCCCTAAAGAGCAGCACTGATTGGCAGTTGGAAGCTCGTGTCCCGTACACCACACTATTGACATTTAGAGTGACTGAGTGCTAAAAGTTCTGTCATTCTTATTCCAGATCTGGAAACCTCTCTCTGCCCCACAAACAACATGACTATAACATTTTTAGATTAGGGGGGCGCTCTTTCTGCAATGTCTGGTCCCGAAACCTCTTAAAATGCTGAGGCCTCAAAAGTGGCTAACAAAACACCCAGCCCAGGAAACAACACTGCATCCTAGGATCTAGCTAAGCTAATCAAATAAGATTGACTCCCTGAGTACACACTTAATAAACCTAAACAATGGTGTTCGGGTGTAATTCAGGGCTAGGATAGCCACCCAGGCCTTTTATTGTGAAATTCCACTACTATCAAGAAAAGCTGGAAGTAGCAGCAAAGCAGAGCCCCTTGGTTTATAATAATGACAAGATCACTAATTTCCCAGACTTACCACCCAAGAAAAGAGGGCCCTTTAAAGAAGTAAAAAAACTCCTTGCTGCCACAACATGAGATTCTGCTTTTTAGCATAGCATTAATAACCATGTGATCAGGCTCTCTATACACTCAATACTTTATCAGAAGCTGCTTTAACGGCAGGGTTTGCATAAGTAAGACAATATATTTGAAATATTGTATTGTTTCCTTCTATGAGCAACATTAGTACAAGAGTTTATGAACACAGTTGTGGCATTGAGCTGAGTTTTTTTTTTATTTTTATTTCAGAAATGTTTATTTGTAAATTTGAGTTTGAGTTTCTTTATTATTCGCACTTTTACAGGTGAAAATAAACAAGTGAGATGGGAAAATAAAATAAAAAAATTTCATTTAGTTGCATAATAATTCTGCACACTAATAGTTGCCTAATAATGATGTACATATAGATATTGTCTCAAGAAAGCCAAAACTTCACTTTTACTACTTAAATGTTCAGGTTTGAGGGTTTGTTAACATTTTGGTCAGACATTTTGGCCGAGCGGCCGTCCTTTGACCGGCGGGGGGACGGTTTGATCCTCGCTCGAAACATCCCAAAAAATCATAACATCCCGCTCTCCCCCACATACTGTCGTTGTGTCTTTGGGCAAGACACTTAACCTACCTTGCCACCAGTGGTGTTCCAGCTGT